>CAXHSM010001150.1:3668566-3689598 GCA_964019185.1 Maratus speculifer | reverse complement strand
GCTTAAATTACCCTTTTGAGAGAATTTCCTGTTGCATATTTCACACGGAAAAGGTTTGTTACCAGTATGAATTAAGATGTGTCTTCTTAAATCATACTTCTGAGAGAACTTCTTGTTGCAAGTCTGACAAACAAAAGATTTCTCACCAGTATGAGTTAAAAGATGCTTCCTTAAATGATTCTTCCGAGAAAATTCTTTGCTGCATACATCACAAACAAACAGTTTTCCTTGCTCTGAGTTAGAAACTACTTTTGCAAAAATCTCTTGTGAAGAAATATTTTGCTGCATATTTCGCACTTTAAAGACAGTTTTGAGTGAAATGTTATACATTCATGGCGTTTTGCATCTGCAATAAATAAAAGCAATACAATTTATCACCTTTAAGATTCATGAAAAATAAATATACAAAAAATAGACTTATGAAATATTACCGTAATTTCCGGCGTACAATCCGCGGATCAAACAATTCTTTTTAGACCCAGAAATTTTATTTTGTCATTGAAGACAAATATTTACGGCGATCTACGAAATTACATTTCTTTTTGAATTTTTTCTGGGTCAAAAAATTATTGTTTAATCCGCGGATTATAATCCGGAAATTTTGGTGAATTAATGTAGAAAACTGAACTGAAACAGACTCCCAAATGCGTGATGCTCACAAATACCAGTGATGTGTCAGATTAATTTCCTAATTCCATAATGATTTAAACTGTAATCAACTTTAGAATAAATACAATAAATAAATGCCACCATAAAATAAACATTTATCATAAAGAAAGTATTATTGATAAAAATTTTAAATTATTGTTATAAATAAAGGTTTTTTTTTAAGAGAAACATTTATAAATAAAATATAAAGCAAACTTATGGAGAAAATTTTGTAATTTCACATTGCCTATGAAAACAATGATACATTGTGTAATGAAAGAAGATAAAAGAATTTATTTTAATGATAAGGGGAATTATAACATTTAGATACATTTAGTGGAAATTTCGCCAGATTTGAGAATTTTTTAAATTACCATTACTATTATTGCGGAAAACATTTTGAATTATTATCGCAATTTACATTATATTGCATTAATTTAAACATTTAATTATATTTTAACCACATTTAAAATTGTATATAATATATTATAAATAAAACAAAATACATTTTTATGTTTAAAAATAGCTTTGGAATGCACTTATTCACCTGTCTATGCAAATTGGATTATAAACTACATAAAAGAGTGTAATAAAACAGATTCAAACTAGAGCATCTTACAACACAGTGTGTAAAAACTAAAGGAATAAATACAGAATTTTAAATGGGAATTAAAAAAGAAATATTTTACTCATAAACAAACTAATTAAGCAAATTATCAGTATGTTTAATAAAAATTATCAAAAGAACAAAATTTAACTTCAATGATGTTGCAGTTATGTTTGTTTAGAAGCAGCATAAAAATACCTTTTTAAGAGCAAGATTGTAGAATGTTAATTGAAAGTGCAGAAACAGATCTGGAATACATAATACAGTAAAACCTTATCCATTGTTTTTCAAAGGGTGCACGGAAAATAACGATGAAAGCGGGAAAAAGATGAATACGGATTAACTTCAAAATACAAACACAATGTTTATATATTACTAATGCATGCAGTGTATACAATATACTAATAAATACTAATTTGTTGCTTATGAAACTGTAATAGGAATAAATCGAAATTATAGAAAAATGATATTTATTTTTAAAAATGAAAAAAAAATTAAACCAAACAATAAAATTTCAATGAATAACATTTTTCTGGTCTTTTTCTGTAACTTCATATACATACATAAAAGTACATGAATTTCAAATGTTGTAATTGCATCAAACAAAGTTAGCACTTGTGGTTCAGCTTCAACGACATGAACGTTATCTTCTGCTTCTTTTCTATTATTTTAATATTTTACATTATCACATATTTCTCCTACGTTTAGGACACCACATGTCGCAACATCTTAATCCATGGAAACATTATCGCATCCTCTGCTATATACAACCTTTCTTCATCTGCATTATTGTCACAATCATCAACACAAAGTTATTTTAGGCTAAAAGAAGTAATTCCAGTTTATATGTCATATGTTTTTGCATGACTTTGAATTTCATTTCGGTGAGGAGAAAAATTTTACAATGATGAATGCAGGAAAACGACTTTTTGAAGAACGATGCTTGCGGTTTTTTATTTGTTAACATTATTTAAATATAATTTGTGTAGGGACTGTAGAAAGAAAGCGATCAATGCGGTAAAAAGATAGAAGCGGGAACGATAGATCGGGGTTTCACTGTAGTGACTTTATATAATGTTTCAAACTGCATTATTTACACTGCAATTACCTAGTAAGTTAAGACACAGTAATATTAGAACTAGGACTCAAATATCTTATGTTAAAATTTCCTTGTACCTCCAAACACATTAGTAAAATCGTGATATTTTCATAACTATATCCTTTCATAAACCTTATGTACATTATTTAATTAAATACATTATTTAATTAAAGTGGATACGAAAAAAATTACACTAATTTATTAGTATACAAGTTCTTAATGGATTACTTTTAACATTTATTTCATAAATAATAAATGTTGGTACAGTATGTATAAAGCAAAAAGTGTTTTCGGTCAGGGCCGGGAGGAGGGGTAGCTTTCGTGTTTATTGGTTTTAAAATATTGCAAGTTTTACTTGAAACTAATTTTAATCAAATTTTAAGAAGCTAAAATGCAACAAACCCGATAAGATATTATTCATCAATACTGAATTTACTGAGAATTGCACCAAATTAGTAAGCTATAGCCAAGCTGGCATCATTTATGGATACTTTTTTGGTTGGCAAATTTGGCGATATTTTGCCAAGAGTCGCCAAGCTTAGCAAAAGTCTGAAACTAACAGATATTAATAATATTTAAGCATTATGCTGCAATATATTGTGCGAACAAGATGGCGGATAAAGCTAGCCAATAAGCTCGGTCGAGACATTGATATATACTTTAAGATATACTATACACACAGTCAATCTCTTCCAAATTAATTTATAAACACAAGAGTTACAGCATGACGAAATTGAGATAGTTTCAAAATGTCAGAAACCCTAAAAATTCAAATTGCTATATCGCAGCCATTTTTTTAGGGTATAGATAAAATAAAATATCCTTCGATATCTTTGTAAATCTCTCAAGATAAAAATATTTTTCAGTTTCCAATTTATTTGCACCACTTTGCAAAAAAAAATCAAATGGGCAACGAACTGGGTCAAAACATAGTATTGTATTATTGCTACAATTAATCTCATCTAAATCAGTTATATGAGAGTTATCACATGACGTATATCATACACTATATCTATATTATTATATATAAGGATGGGGAATGGTTTTGGGGTCTGGGGATCATGATAGGTGAAAATATACCAAATTTTTTCGGAAGTACTTTCCATCGGACATCTGCAAAAGGTAATTTTTTTATTTTATGTAATGAAAGCAACCTAAAATGTTAAGTAACATCTAAATTAAATTTATTTATCAATGAAATTATACTTTACAAATCAATTTATTCAATTTAGTCTAATCAGCAATAACACCTTAGCATTGTTGTCATGCTTTACTTATCTTTTATTTATAAAACACAAATGTGCTACATCATTGCACTTAAAATAAAACATGTGCAACGAATTGAATGACAGTACTGAAGATTTAATAACTTTAAACTTACCAGAAATAAAAAAATAATTGAATCGAAATAGAGTTTCTTTGAAACTTTTTTAAAAATACATATACATTCTAATTACTTTCATGTATTTTATTAATACTCACAATTTGAAACCTATCTAAATTTTGATGAAAGATAATTTTTTAAAACAGGAATGGTTAATGTAAATCTTAAAGGAATTAAATTTTTAGCTAAAGGTGCCAAAATATTACTGTCAAAAGCTTTAACTTTCTGAATTATTGAAAAATTAAACTTTATTTGTAAAAAAAAAAAAAAAAAAAAAAAAAAAAAAAAAAAAAAAATTAGAAACATGTAATTAAAAATGGTATTTATGACGAAGTTATCAATTGAGTTTTGTATGCTTGATATTACAAAATGAAAAAGAAGCAAAAAAAATCTTACTTTCAGCGCGTTCAGAGACCGAAGCAAGAGTAACTCGGAAAAATGGGGAATGATGTCATACTGGTTTCTCGGGGTAAGGTTGGGTTAAAACGGCTCTGAACGCTTTCGGAAAAAGTTACGTGATTTTTTATTCACATCGACAAACATGGCGGCAACAGGGCTTTTGATAGTGCAGATAGATTATTCGTCAGATGAGAAGATTATAATATTTTCTGAATAATCACTCTTATTAGAAGGGGAAGTGTTTAAAAAGTTAATTTTTATCTGGAATATATACTGTGGCACAAATGTCTGCTGCAGATTTTGCTGGCGATTTTAGTGTGAAGTGGTGATGCAATCATTCGGTTGAAAATATGGTATGTTTAAATTATTATGTGCTTATATTTTGAAAGATTTATACTCTATAAAATTTGTAATAAAATTCTCGCCCTCTCGCGAAAAAAAAGCATGTATCAAATAAACGTTTCTGCTGACATTTCCCTCCCAAGAAACTTCTATTTTATGGATGTGTAAACTATAAAATAAATTTAAAATGATCGGGAAAAAAAAGCCAGTCGCTCAATTTGCTAAATATCTTTGTGTACATAGCGAAAATGGGCAGATTGTGTGTTTCCATGAATTTAAGAATATGGTAACACAACTGTAGGTAGCTGTAACTATATTGCAATGTGTTTGTTTTGATGTTTACTTAGTTTATTTTTTATTTCCAAGTAATATTGTTTACTTTATTACTATACTCTTAAACAAAAATATAAAAATGCCTCGTAGACAGCAGAAAAAATAACAATATTTACAGAAATTAAAGAAGTTTTTAAAACTGCTATCTAAAAATGTACATTTAAAATATATTTTGTTAATTCTAATTGAACTTGGTATCAATATATTAACTTATAATGGAGCGTAATGAAATCACATAATGTTATCCCTCTTGTTAAGAAGCCTGCTGAGAAGTCAAGGAACTCTGGAATCGAAGATCTGTTAAAATTTTCATGACAGCTGGATACATTATCAGGCAGATATTTTATTGATTTTCTGTCTGTAAATGTAGCCCGCTAGTCCTTGGCGTTTTCACTCAAGCTCTTCACTGATGCTGCAAGTCTCATTTTGTGACAGTGGATGTGTTTCATTCACAGTACGTTAATATGTTGATATCAAGCTCATTTGGGATTCCAAAAGTTATTCTACTCACACTTTTTTGGATAACAACAATAATAAAATGTTTTTTGTTTTCCTGTAAATATTTTTACATTATCTTTGTTTGAAAATGTTACAAATAAGAAATGCAGACAATGTTTGACAATAGGGATTTTGGTGAGAATAAGAAATTTTGTATGCATATTTTCTGCATAGGTGTAACTAGAGGGATCAGGGAGGGGGGGGGGGGTTGCTCACTCCAGAATTTTATACTGAAGTGATACTGTGATCATTGAGGGGTATTTATTTGTAGTAAACATTGTAATATGTTTTAGAGCTCATTTCTATTCTATGCATTTCAATTTTTACTCTAAATACTAGTGATGCAACGAGCGCTATCTATTTGGCTTATTTCGTTTGGTCATACTATCATAGCATACACGGTAGCATTTGCTATAATATGTTTAAGAAATGAAAAATGCAAATGTCTTTTTGAAATTTGTGGCAAACAGTTCATGTATGACAGTGATCTTTTTTTTTTCTTCAAAAGATAGAACTTGACGAGACGAATAAAATGATAGCATTGAAAAAATTATCGTAGTTTACTGTAGTTTTTTATTTAACTTTTAACGAAAAAATGAAGACTTAAAATTCAACAAGCGATAGCTAACGACCCCATGGATGGATTAACTTCAGTTTTGGTCTATTTTAATCCTTTTGGGGTCTACTACTCTGTTATCCCGTCGACCAATTTCGTAAAATTATGCATGTCGCCAAACTAATAGCCAAATTATACTTATTGACATAATTTTTATTTTAAATAACAAAAAAAAATAATTATTAGAATATTAATAAAAATACAAATAAAAAGTCGAAGTAAAATCACTCAATAACGTTTTAAACACCTTTATCGTATTTAATGCCATTGAACGTGACATTCCATTATTGGCATTTAATCTTAGAATTCGGCGATAAGTTTTTGGTCGACGGGATAACAGCGTAGTACCCCTTTTGGTAAAACTTAAAATAGATTTTTTTTCATCTTTGTATGTTTGACAATCGCTGAGAAAATCGAATTTGTGTCTTAAAGTTCCAGTTGAACATTGTTGCTGTTGTAGATTTTTTTTAATTCATTGCCACCAAGTTTAAATAAGTATAATTTTTTTATGTATGTAGTATAATTCATTCAAATTAAATAAATCACATGGAAAACATAATTATTTGTTTTTATTGCGAAGCATTTAGTTTCAGTTCTTTGAATAAAGTTCTAAGTGCACTGAAATTATTTTCGTTCGACTCCTTGGTTTATTTATCAGACATCATACATTTTATTTGACAATGCAATAATTAATTCAAATATAAAAATAAAATTTTTGCAGCAAATATTTTTCTTTTCAAGATATTAAAAAATCTTCAGTTTTTATCAAAAAATTTGAATGACAAGTATTTAAAAATGCTCTGGTGAACAACAAAAAAGATTAATATGTTTTTAAATATGAAAAAGTGTTTGACAAATGCTTCTAATTGAGCATGAGAGAGGACAAGGGGTCCCTTCTTGGCTGCAGCTCACTGTCAGTGCCAAATTTGAAAAAGTCATATTTGCGCTTTTTCCGTATAAAAGAAATTTGAGTAAAACTTTCTTTTTTTTTAAAGTAAAATTTTCAATTCTGCTTTACATGTGAAGTGCACTGTTGACTCTCCACTGCAAATCATTTTCTGTGCAGTTCTATGCTGTGAGCATGCTTAGTGGCACTGCATGAGTATGATATGCTACAGGAATTAAGGTTTCTGATACTATTTCGCCTTACATTCATGTTTAATTATGCTGCATCTTTACTGGGTACGTCTTTACACTACACATTTTTATCGTAATTGTGACTGATTTCCTTTACACAGAAAAAGTGCAAATATGATTTTTTCAAATTTGGTATTGACAGTGAGCTACAGCCAAGAAGGAACCCCTTGTCCTCTCTCATGCTCAATTAGAAGCACTTGTCAAACACTTTTTCATATTTAAAAACATATTAACTTTTTTTGTTGCTCACCAGAGCATTTTTAAATACTTGTACTACCAAATATTCAGCCAACCCGAAGATATTTAACAATATTTACAAGAGACTTATTTTGCTTTTTGTGAAATATATTTCAATCAAAAATTACATCACTTCTAATGACTTTGTTGTATTTCATACAAAGCAAAGTTAATATGATCAAAATCTCATCTCATTAAAATCTTTTCCTTAATGTTAAAGTTGTGAACAAAAATTCAGGTTTAGCTTACCCTTGCTACCCTGTATTTTTTATTGACTGTATTGTAATTTTGATAAAAAAGTGAATAGCCAGAAGAATGAAAAAATAAAATTAAACTTTGGCTTATTGCTTTTTTGCAAAAATTATTTTATTTAAAAATAATTTCTATTCAAGTTCTCTTTAATCAAATCTCTTTCATACTGAATTCTGATAGACATAATCAGATTTTAAAATAACACAATACAACTGTAGAACTTGTCATACTTTTATAACAGTTAAATATTTAAGAGTTAATTAAAATTTGTTCTAACATTTTTTTTTGAAAATTTTAGACACATATTTTTAACAATATGTCAGCTTTATTTCAGTGATATGTCAACATCACAATTTAAAAGCTATGCTATTATACGTAAAAGTATTTAAGATTATATTGCATAAATAGAAATAGACCAGGAGGTGGCAGTGGGATCAAGTTCACGACTGAATTCTAGAATTAGTTAAAACTTGATTGGCATATTAAAACGCAATTAGTCTGTCAAATCATATCTTAGTGGAAAACACCTGAAAATATGATTTGAGCAGTTGACTCATCAGTTTATTATTTTGTTTTCCTGTTCCATTGGTAAACTTACAAGTCAATCATTAAAATCAAGTTTTCAGATGTTTTCCACCAAGATATGATTTGACAGAGGCAGACCGATTGTGTTTTAATATGCAAATCGAGTTCAGTGTTGCCAGTGGGCTACTTTTTTTCAATTCAGATTTCGTAACTGGCACCACATTCTTGAAACAGTAAAATTCTCCTTCTTTACTCTGTGATTAGTAAGTCATTAAATATGGCGCATTTTACTGTTTCAAAAAAGTGGTGTGAATCAAGAATTTGAATTTAAAAAAAAGTAGCCCATCTGGCAACACTGATCGAGTTTTAACTAATTCTGGAATTTCAGCAGTGAACTCAATGAAGTGATTGTCTATGCTGCCACCTCCCAGTCTAAACTATTCCAGTGCTGGATTATCCAATGAATTTTAAAGAAAGTGGAAAATGAACTAGGTTTGAAATGTTTTTTCATAGAGTGCCGAAAATCGAGTTATTCAGAAAATTAGGGAAAGACGTCATATGGGTTTTCGATGTCAGGTTCGGTTAAAACAGTGCTGAATGCTTTCAGGTAAAATTGCAGATGTTTTTTATACATTTACAAACATGGCAGCAGCCATATAATGTTTTGACATTAGAATGGCTTGGAAGCGAAAAAGTAATGTGATCCAGATAGATGATTGCATCACGCAATGCTATAGAATCTTGTTGTGTTTTGCATTTGTTGGTATTTAAACTGTGTTTAGTTTGTATTGAATTTTGACAGAATTTGTTTCAAAGACTGTGTTAAAATAATAAAGAACCTTTGATCACCAGTTACATTGTGCCTGGAGGCGTATGTAGTGGACTATTATGTATTTATTTTGCTGCCAAAAAAGCTCTGCAATTTAAACCTAACCATTGTGCTATTACTGGAGGAATAAAAGAGAGTTTATTATTTTTCTCTTTGTATCTGTATGCTCAAATGTATTTTTATAAGCATGTATAATTGAGGTTTCATGTGTATATTTTTCTATTAATGCAGTATTGTAGTATCTAAAAATTTGTGTTCAAATTCAATAAATTCTGTTCAGTGAATCAGTAAACATAAGCCTTTTAACACATACATAACATAACATATGTAAACATAAGCCTTTTTATAAACACATATAATTGAGGTTTTATGTGTACATTTTTCTATTAATGCAGTATTATAGAGTCTAGAAATTCATGTTCAAATTCAATAAATTAATTCTGTTCAGTGGGTCAGTAAACACGAGGCTACTTAATCTGATGAAATTTTTTTCGAGGATATTTCCTATCGCTATATTTTGAAATTTATTTAATTAGATTTTCTTTGATGATGACTTAAAAAAAAATAAGTGAAATTTATTCTAAATAACCTTAAACTTCTTAACACTTGGCTCTTAGAAATTACAACTATCTTAAATAGTGGAGAATAAGCAGTTTACTTTGAGATTTAAATTGGTGTCATTGATAGAATGATGAAAAATGTCTTTATGGATGGGTGGCTTATGTTTATATAAAACTTTAAAAAGTATAAATATATATATATATATATATATATTAGCAAATCTAAATGTATTCAAAATGTTGTCCCCTTTTTGTGATCAAGGAAACTGATAGTACTTATTACTTAATTATGGTATTCATCTAAATATATATATACATGTATATACAATCAAACCTTGTTATCATGAACACGCTTAGCGTGAATTACTTTTAACATGAATTGATTTCACAGTCCCCTATAAAGATGAATACAAAGATACGATACTGATAACATGGATTCCTGTTAAAATGAACAAAATTTCGATTCCCCTTGAGGTTCCTCATTTTTTTTTTCCAAGAGAATTAACTATTGGAAGCCTCTTCTTTTACACATAAAAATGATCCTATGAATGTATCAACCAATTTGCGTGGCTTAGGTGCAGGAAAAAAAAAATAATAAACTTCAGTTGCAAACAAACAAAAAATGAAAAAGAATGAAAAACCAAACTCTTTTTTTTTCCCATCACTGTTAAAAAGAAAAAAAAATCCATATCTCCTATGTAAGTTGACCAATTTCTTTCAAATTTTCAGCAAGTTGAAATGATAGTAAGTTAGGCAGTGTAATAAATTTTTGTTAAAATCTAACCAGTTTTTAGAAAATTACAATGCCTGCCAAAAATGTCCACTATACAGAAATTGCAAAGAGTTATTTATAAACCTCGCTAAGTGAAATCGGAAATCTACTGTTTCCTCAATCAGATCACCAAAACTTTGGATGGATAATGTTTTGCTGTGCAGAAAAGAATCATGACTAGATTCTTTTTTATTTTTTCTCTTTTTAATTAAGAGGTGGTTTTAAGAGACAATTTTGAGTAAAAAAATATTTACTGAAAGGTTGCAACAGATTGATGATGGGGGGGGAGGGAGGGACATCCGCTTTCGGCACAATGGTTTTTTCCTTGTTTTTTCTCGCGATCCTTTGACAAAATTTAGCGCTTTTACGCGATTTTTGATAAAAAATTTGTCGTTTTTTCGTAATTTGCGATTTTTTTTGAAGAAATTAGCATTTGTTTCGTGAACTATGGAGGAAATTTGCGATTTTTCATGGTAGTTTGATTCCGTTTTTTCCGCGATTCTTTGACGATATTAGCAATTTTTCTTTGAACGATTGACCATTTGTCAAATATCGCGATAGATTTCATATTCGTATTTTCGGAATTATAACTGATTTTTTTTTTTTTTTTTGGAAAATTATAGCTTGAATTTTCAGAAAAATTGAAACAGAATCACTCCTTAACTAGAAATACTTTTATAAAAACTTAAATTTAGCTTTCATTTAAAAAAGAAAAAAAAAGGGAAAAGAAATCTCAAATATACATTTGTTTTATCATTTTTAAGCATCTTTCTTCAATATTGTAAATGCGTTACTAACATAAATATTTCGTAGGGAAATGAGGTGTTCAATGCAGATAGCTTCCTTTTTTTTTTTTTTCTTTTATTCTCTATTAATCTATTTTATCTGTTTTAATGTTAGCAGTTTTTTTTTCCTTGTATTGAAAATGCGTTCTTGACATACATCATGCCCTCTTTTTTTGTAAAAGAAGGGGCAGTAGATTTTTATTATTACTTTTTTTTTCAAATAAACTGAAAATGATCTGAAATTCGGAATCACCGAGGTCCGGAGGGTTCCGGATTTTGGACTTTGTACTTATTAGCAAATCAGCCACGTCAGTCGAGTTATGTTAACACCTAAAAATTCTACTTACCGTATTTTCCGGGAATAACGCCGCACCGAGTATAACGCCGCACTTGGTTAAAAATAAAAAAAACTAGTTTAACGCCGCACCGGGTATAAGGCCGCACCGGGTATAACGCCGCGCCGGGTATATTCCCACATTCATTATTAGAGCAATGAAATAAAATTATTAACTGATATAAAGTAAAACATTTTGATTTTAAATAAATAACTTATCTTTTTTTGTTGTACAGTTATTTCAATGAAACCGGAACCTCATCCATACGCTGCGCCACGATTCCCGTTAACTTTTGCTAAATTGATAACATTCAGCTTAAATTTTGCAGGGTAACTGCAGCGCTTACAACTCACATCTGAAGACATATTTAAAATAAAACTTACCGTAAAATACCGTTAATCCGCCCCCCAAACGTGACGAAAAATAGTAAAATAATTAGAGGGGGACGCTTACACGGGATTTTTCCGCGATTGTTACACAAAATTTGCAGGAATGATTCATGATAAATTGAATGAATCGTGAATCTTTGGATGAATCGTGAGTTTTGATACTTAAAGCAATACTTGAAAAAATTTGCATTTTTTTTAAAACGTAAATTCTGTCGAAAAAACGCAGAAAAAAGAAGAAATTTGTCAAAAAACCCCAAAATAGCATGAAATCAATAAAAAATCTCGAAAAAACGCACATTTCTAAAGATTCATGATTTATTCATTTCATCATGATTCATTCCTTTCTCAACCGTTCTTTTGACATAATTTGTACTTTTTTAGAGATTTTTTGACATAATTCGCGTTTTTACTGCAATCTTTCGCCGAAATGTGGGTTTTTTGGCAATACTTCGGCGAAATTCATCCTTTAAAGACATTTGCGATTATTTTTCATGATTGTTTGGCAAAATTGGCGTTTTTTCAGAGATTTTTTTTAGATGGGAGGCGCTTTCTCGAGATTTTTTGAAAATTTCAAATTTTTTATAAAGTGGGGAGGGGACGGATTAACGGGATTTTACGGTATATCAGTAAATTAAAATCAATTTTATGCATCACATTCTTTAACCTTAAAAATATAATTCCACGTGCATGTGTATAGTTACAGCGAAAGCAACGAAAGTTTAGATTTGCCGACCTGTTTTCAAAAATTTTAAATTAATTAGTCCTATTTACAAGCCGCACCTAGTTATTGGCCGCACTTTTGTTTATAAAACAAAAAAATCTAGTTTAACGCCGCGGCGTTATTCCCGGAAAATACGGTAGACTCTTTTTTTAATGGTATCGAAAAATGGAAAACACTATTTGATTTTACAGATTTATAGAGCAACAGTGTACTTATAAGTAAAAAACAAATAAAAAAAATTATTTGTAAGTAGTTAATTTGAATTTGAGAACAGTCTTAAGAACGGCAAAGTTAAAATGAATTTTCAAACGGAGCCGTTAAAAAAATAAAAGATCTGGGGCCAGCTGATTAAAAAAAAAAATCTACATTAGTAATTTTATTTAATAACTTCGTTTGAAAGCAATAAAATTGAGATTTTTCTGTCAATCAGTTGGTTATCACCTGCTCTTCATTTGCTTTTCCTTTTTTAGCTTATGAAGTTTAAAACTTTTAAAAGTAGTTTTGTTAAAAAAAAATTCTGTTGTATCCAATTTGTTACTCTATTTTATCAATAAATAATCATTAAAGAAAATTTCCCCCCACCCTCACCCGAAATTTACGTTTCCCCTTCCTTCCCCCCCCCCTTACTAAATATACAAAATATAAACCATTTAAAACTCTTTAATTTTTTTTTTATTTAAAATCTTCAATAAGATAAATAGCAAGTGATTCAATAGCTCCTTAAAGGTAAAAAACTTTCTTTTCTTTTGATTCCCACCTCATTAAGTCAAAAATCTTTTTTTCATCTTCTTTAACTGCCGCTTCATTTTGCTATAACAATGAAAAATTGATCATGCAGTTCTTTCCCACCCCCCACTCAAGATTGAATATTCCTATCCTCCTCTACCTAACATACAAAATTTGGAGAATTTAAAACTTATTATTATTAGTATTGTCTTATTTCTAAATCTTTAATAAAGTAATTTATCAGTCATCTAATAAACTCCCCACCCCTCAAGAAAATACACTACTTTCCTCTCAGTTTCTACTAATTTGTAAAAATTCATGTTCTTCAGAAATTAAACAACTATTAGTTTTTTTTTTTTTTTTTTCAATAAATAAATAACAATACAGTAGAAAAAAAATGTAAGCTTGGCTTGTAGGTGGAAAGGGAAACAAAGGTAAGGCTGGGTGAAATATAAAATTCTAGAAAGGGAAATTAATATGATTATTTTATATTGCTACTGCAAAGTGTGAGGGGGTGGTAAAGGAGGATAAGAAAATAATTTTTTGTGGGGGGAGAGAATTCGATTAATTGATTATTTATAATTACATTAATGTGCCCCTTTTTCTTCCAACGTGCCCTTTTATAGCAAAGTGCGCCCTGCCTGCCCTTGATCCTAGAATGAACTCTGTTTTGAGATACTTTCACAGTTTTGTAGAGTGACTAAATTGTATCTAAAGTAAGTGTTTCCATACTCTCTCATCCCATTTGTACATATGAAGCTGACAGGATGTTTAATTTTGCACCAGTTATACACTCAAAATTTTCATCATCATATACTTTTCTTAGCATAAAATGAAGTTATTACAAAAGTTTAATAAGAAACATAGTACCTACAATGTGAATATGCACTAATTTATCTTTCTGTGTCAGAGAGAAAGAAAAAAAAATATGAGCTCCCCCTATTGTTCACTACTAGCTACGGCCCTGGATGGACATGTCAATGATTTTCAGTATATTGCAAGTCTGACCTCTAGGCATCTGATGAAAGTTATAAAATATGGAAATTTTTATAGTCAAGAAAAGTAATTTATTTTATCTTAAAAGTCCAACTCTTGATGTCAAAAGTTTTTATGTGGTCCATTTGATGTTTTGTGACTTTTTATCAGAAGTCTAAAAATTAAAGATCATCAGTGGGCATTGTTGACATGTCCATCTCTATGTCTTTCATTTGTTGATGACCACACTCTTAAAAGAAAGGTAATTGACATAGCGTCAGTTTTTTCTAAGGCAAACCAAATAAAATAACTTTGAATGCATCTAAAGAACACTATGAGATTGGGGGACCAAAGCGCACCCTTACAAAACAGTTTTAGTTATGGCTATGATTTTTTGTCAATATCTTCACCATTTTCTTACACACAAGATTTTGTTGAACGTTTATACAATTAATCTAATATAAAGCTATTTATATCGTTATATATAAGCAGAAATATTTTATAAATAAAAAATAATAATATATATCTATGCATAAAAATGTATATAAAAAGAATAAAAGTTCATCAGATTTGTTTTCATAGCTGTTTACTTTATTTGATGACTAGGTATTGCATTCTAAACCAAAATTGTACTGAGCTTTTTAATATAATGCCAAGTCCCTATGAGGAGGAAAAGTAACGAAATGCATTAGTAATTTAACTGTAACAAGTAATTCAAAATAAATTTATGATACAAAAATTTCATTTTTTTTAATTTAATAAATAAAGTAAAAATGTGAATTACAATACCTTAACAGCAATTTTGGTTGAATACCAAACATTTGGCACACAGGTAAACCAATTATATTTAAACTTCAGCGTTTAAAAATATTAAAATTTTTATATAGTATTTAAGACACATACTTTCATGTTGATAAACAAGATCTTTTTAAAAATTAACTTTATACACTAAAAAAAAGGAAAAAAACCTATGTTTTGAATTGTCATTTAATAAGAAGAGGATAGTTCTAAAGCATTTTTATTTTGATGGACTCCTTTATAGGTTAAAAACAAATTAATAATATTACCTGATATTCTAAAACAAACATTGAAAGCAACTTTATATTGCAATATTTGCTCATAAAAATATTAGATAAAAAACATATTTTTCATTCTGAAGAACCAAAATATTATTCTGGCTAAAGAATCAAAACATAAATATTTAAGAGTGCTGGTCAATAAAATATCAAACTCCTTTGCTAGAGTCAAATTTATAGGGTGCATGGTGCATTTATATTTTTAAAATATCTCCAATGGAAAATATTTTTAGTAACTTCTTTTTTCCTAAAATATGCATATTTTCTTTGTGTGTTTTTATAATAAAAATGTTTCTAAAATTTATACATTATTAGCCACTTCAACGGCTGCCCCGAGATAAATCGGGGGTTAAAGCACTGTTTCCCCATACCAGTCGCTGGTTAAGTGGTTAATAAGTTTATGTGTTAAAATCATTATGAGCTGTGCTAAATGCTTAGCAATTACAAAAATATGGACAAACAAAATTTCAAATAAATGGAACACACAATTGTAATTACTGCATATATAAAGAATTATTCCTATTTTCTACCTTTAGTTTTTACTTATGTTAAACCTATTTTTCCAAAGTAAATATTTTTTTTTGCTTTTAAACTTAACTAATTTGTCATATGAAAAATTAACATTTATTTTTTTAACATGAAAATACAAAATTACAGTTCTAACTTATCAAAATGTAAAGCTTAGATAAAAAAAATAACTATATTATCATTTTTTAATATGAAAAAATGAAAATATTGCGCAAATAAATTAATCAAAACAGAGATATTCCAATAGATAGTCGCAGTTATGCTATCAAATGATAAACAAATCACATTCCCCAACCACGTGATCACTTTACCCAACAAAATTTGATGGGTAAAGTGGGTTTCCTGATGTCTGGGTAATTTCTGGCTGTGAGGTCTGTGAAGGAAGGTCTGGCTGTGAAGGAAAAGTCGGTAACAGTCACGTGATGGTGGTCTGTGAAGCTTCGGGTTCTACTCGGGAAACCCTGCATAACCCAAATTTCCGTCTCTGAACGCCCTTTTTGTTTTATAGCTATTCGTTACTCGGCACAATTTGAGCTTTATAAAATGAGATTTATTGGCAAATGATGCAAACAGCAATGGAAACAAACCTAATGAATGCTTATGAATGTTTATATGTATATCTATATATTTATATAAATATAATAATTCTGTATCTACACACATTTATGCATACATACATACATACATATATGTATATGCATTACAATTCTTTTTTACATACAATTTACTTCTATTTGAATGATAAAATAAATAAATGGCCTTTTCCTATTAAATAAATTTACAAATGTTGAAAAAAACTGCTTGTGTATACATGAAGTAGAAAATAGGTTGGCAGAAAATATTTTTTTAAACTTATAGTTTTTCTTTACTTGTCATATTAGAGCATATTTGCTACTTATAGAGTATATTTTTTATGTAAATGAAAGAATTTGTTTAAAATATTATTCAAATTTTATTTTTTAACCATTTTAAATTCTAAAATAATAAAGTCTTCGGCCTGATAATTACTATTCGGCTAGCAAAATATTTGGTTTACTTGCGTGGGGAATATTTAAAATGGTTATAGTCAGTAAAAATGGTTATGGTCAGTAAAAATGAGTTCTGACACATAAAATTCTGTGCCATCATACGATCAATCAATCCACAAGTTAAAAATTTTAAGTAGAAGAATAACTAAAGAAACATATCTTACCACAAATTTATTTTAGTAGAGAAAATGGGTCAGTAATTCATTTTAAAATATAACAACTATTATAATCAGAGTATGACCATTTTGTCCATCTTATTACACACGCCAACACAATGAATGAATCATAAATCAAATGTCCATTCATAAATAATGAATCAAGTTTATTCATAAATAATGAATCAGTCAATAAACGGAACACTCCGGCAGTAGAAGTTTTGAACTAAAATACCAATCACTTTGAATTAACAAAGCAAAATATTTATTTATAAAACATTAGGAAGCATTTTAAAAATTGATAAATATTCATCATTATTAATTCATCATTAATCAAGCACTTAAATATGCCGTTAGGTTAAAAATTGGATGCAATCTAATTTTGGAAGCTCAGGAAATTTTACCTTAGATTTTTTTGGTTAAGTTTGTTTAATGGCTGTCCGGTAACCAGTATAAAAAATACTGGCCATATTTCCATTGCAGCCAATTGTTTGATAAAATAATTCACTTTCAATGAATCAAGAGCAGTTCATGACTCATTCTTACTGGCATCTTCTTTCTTCCGTAGTTTGTAATATCAAATAACTTTTAAAACATATAGTTATTGTACCCTTGTTAGTGATAAGGTAGTGTAATTTTTTTCATTACTCTAAAAAGACTGTACAATTTGTTATTTGATAATGAAATTTTATATTTCGCAACTAGGGATGCACCGAACAGTGATTTTTACCGAATACGGAATATTCGGCTAGTTGAATAGTAATTTTTGGGCCGAATACTGAATATTCGCTGTCCAAATACTAGATATACAGTTGGCAAAAAAAGTATTTGTACACTCTAAAATATTTAATTTTTAACTAAATAAAAACAGATATTTTGGCAAAAATAGTTTTAATACAGTCTGTTTACCACGCGTTTTAAATTACACAATAGAAAATTTCGATAAAGATGTAAAATAATTTTCTAATAAGAAAAGTTTAAAAATTTCTTGCAAAAAAAGTATTTGTACATTTCTCCATCCTGATATGTACTGTGTTTTATTGTGTTTATGGTTCAAAGGACTACTTTTACAGAAGCTGTTAATAATTTTTAAGTTCATATTATATTTGTCTGACATTTAATCTAATTTGCTCTTGAAGTAATTGAGTATAGAACCTAAAACTAGAGAGGCACCTCTAGATATATGAAATCCTATGATTGAGCATAATACAAATTTAAATTCGCAACAAGAATTTGTAAAAGCTATTAAATTACCATTTACAACTTTGGATGTATAGTGAGAAACCACGAATAAATTAAAAGCATCGAAATTCAATGAAAACCAGGACTTCTTAGCAAACTAACATTGAGGGAAAAAAGGAGTGTTGTTAAAAAAGCTTAAAAAAATCCTATGCGTTCGGTTCAAAAATTTGCTGAAGACCGTGCAACATCTTCTCGCATCAGAGTAATACCTCAAACAATAAAAAATATTCTTCTCAATGCAGATTTAAAAGGAAGAACCTCAAGGAAAAATCCATTCATCAGCGAAACAAATAGGCGAAAACGCATAGTATTCGCTTTCGCATACAGAAGTAAATCATTGGATTTTTGGAAAACAGTATTTTTTTCTGATGAGGGAAAATTCGGAATTTTCTTACCATCAAGCATTTGAAAAAATTGGCGTAAAAATAAAACTGTTCTAGATCCAAAATGTATACTTCAAACTATCAAGCATGTTGGGGGAAATATTATAGTTTTGGGGTGTATAGCTTCTAATGGAGCAGGACATTTAAAATTTATTGACAATGGAAGGACAAGTTTAACATACATTGATGTGTCGCGCCATAATTTATTAAACTGTGCCAAGAAATTATGCATAGAGGAAGCTTTTCACTTTCTGCAGGATAACGACCAAAGCATATTGCTGTGATCACCAGCACATGCTTACGACAATACTCGAAGACGACTGGTATAACTCCTCTAAAATCTCTAGACTTGAATCCAATAGAAAATTTGCAGATGCTATTGGATGCAAAAATCCGAAAAAAATATGTATCAGTAAAAAACAATTTTAAAGAAGCTCTTATTGTGTCATGGAATAACATTAACCAGACCGCTACAAAAAAGTTTGTGGAATCTATGTCACACCATCTAGAAGTAGTCATAAATGCTAAATGAATTCGCACAAAATAATAATTTGTATCATTTTACTAAATTTTCATTAATTATATTACATTAATATAGTGTACAAATACTTTTTTTGCATTATATTTTTGTATTTTTGTTTATTATAATGTAAAAAATCGATTCGTTTAATTTTGTTTTTGCTTCTATAATATTATAATGCATTAAATTAATGTACTACAGTATTTTTTGCCTAAAAATTTTGTTTAATTTCATTATAATTAAAAAAAATGAAGTGTACAAATACTTTTTTTGCCAACTGTATATCTTTTAAGATACAACAATTCACCTGATGACAGCTAATGGTTAGCTAAAAGCGCCAGGGTTTTACCATGCTATGACACCAATGTTTTTAACATCTTATTAAGTTTTAATGTTTTAAAACTGTTAATATTTAGCACCTATTAAATAGTAAAATTTGTTATAAAATATGATTCAATTTATTTATTTAAAACTAAAAGTATTTAATAATATTTTTTGTTACATAATGTATTAAACAGCAATAATGTCTTCTAGCACTTGCTACCATGCAAAGCTTCTGGACAGAAAGAACTTTTTACAAAAAAACATGTTAAAGACATATTTTTAATTTACTAGAAAAAAGTGTAATTTCAAACATACTTCACATTTTGTTTATCAAGCAGCAAATTATATATGCGTAAATTTATGACAGAAGAAGTGAAATGTTAGGGTATTCCAAATTTTGGAATCAAATAGTTTTATAATCAATACATAAGTTAAAAAACTATAGCTTTGTAATGCACAAATTTAATAAAAACACCCCCCCCCCGAAGTATTTCATATGCCATTTCAAGGTTGCCTTGATACCCCTTCCTCAGTGAAAAAAAAGAGGGGTTCAAAAAACCCAGCTCAGTTATAGCTCCGAGTACTGGCTGTGGAATGATTAAAAATGTGTCGGCAAAGAGTTAAAATACAAAAAAAAAAATGACATAACTGTCCAGAAATAGCTAGAAGTCAGAGCCACTACACAGGATCTCTCCACAATTCTGAGAGAAAAGGGGTGCAAACCATATTGTTTACTAAAGTAGCAGTATTTTTAACAATATTATAAGCTTCGTAAAAGTTTAAATCTAAAGTTGAACTACATTTTTGAATTAATTTTACATCTTTATAATTAAAGTGATGGTTAAACTTCCAGCAATGTTTAGCTATTGTAGATTTTTCACATTTAGCTTTAAGACATAATTACAATGTTCTTTAAGTCTAATACTTAGTGCACACTTCGTTGGCCCAGTGTAAGAGAGGACACACTGACAAAAAACTCTGTAAATACCCCAGTAATCATGATCGTCAATTAGGTCTTTGAGATTAGAAAAAGTGACTTTATTAGTTGGCGAGAAAACAACTTTGAAACCAAATCTATTGAGAATCTTAGAAGTTACTTTAGGAAAATAAGATTAATACAATAACATTTTAAAAATCTTTATTTATTAAAGTAGAATCAGAAACAATCAGAGACTTGGATAAAATACAGTTAATGATATTTAAACTAAATACGTGATCAAAGGCAATTGCTTTAATGTAGTTAATTTCACAATTTAATAGCTCAGAATTTGAACAAATATTGCAGGCACGGAAAATAAGTGCATTGAATGCAACATGTTTCTGGTGGGGGGCGGGGGGGATGATTGAAATTACAATGAGTGGGCGAAATGAGAGCAAAAGGTTATCAGTAAACTGTTGTCAAAAAATCAGAAGTATTACGAATTACTAAAACATTCAGAAAAGCCAGCCATTGTTGAGTTTCTATTTCAAATGTAAACTGATGTATGGGTCAATTGAATTGAATAAATCGAATACAGTGTTAACATTATGTTTAGATAAATCAAGTAAGTTGAAGGAATCATCTACGTAATGAGTATAAAAAGGAAATTGTATTAATTTAAACAAAT